>JASVEL010009386.1:0-44096 GCA_032618575.1 Nicotiana noctiflora
CGGACCCGCAGGAGCGGTCCGTGTATCGCAGGAGCGGAAATGGCCAAATAGGCCTGGGTTCGCAGAATCGACCAATTGGTCGCAGAAGCGGTACCGCAGGGGCGGAAAATGGTCCGCAGAAGCGAAAATCGCAGTGAATTAATTGTATCAGAAGTTAGAAAATTTCAGAAATATTTCACACATTTGGGGTCTCGGCTTAAGGAGGCGATTTGGGCGATTTTGAAGAGAAACTCAAGGGAAATCATCAGGTAATCAACTATGGACTCAAACTACGATTAGTATTGATAATAGTATGCTATTATATCATGAAAATGGAGGGATTTGGGGTGATTCATGGAAGATTTAACCCTAGGCTTGAACTTTAGAAAATCAAGGTTTTGAATGGGCAAATGGAGTCCTAATTTGGTAAATTTGATATGCCTAGACTCGTATTGAGACGAGGGTTCCGAATATATAACTTTTATAATTTTTCGAGAAGTGCACCAAAAGTCAGGTTTTGACAACTTGTGGGTTTTGATATAAATTGGGTTATTTCGAATGAATTTCGTGAAATTAGCGTATATTGATGCATTCTCTATGATTCTGAGCAGATTTGGCACCCGAGGAGATTGATTTGCGAGGCAAGCGCAAGGCGGATTGAAGCTTCTACCGGTTCGAGGTGAGTGGTAGTAGTAAACAATGTACTGAGGGTTTGAAACCCCGTACTAGCACTTCACAGTGCTATATTGAGATGAGACACGCGTTCTATGACGGGCGTGGTGACATTGTGATTGGGGGTTCGGACTTAGTCCTTCCCGGCTAATAGAATACTGTGTTGTATGACTGTTAATGAGATTATAACTGTACAATTGGGCTAATAGCCATGTTTGGGGCCTTGTGCCGATCCTGTAGAGCATTAGGGAACCTATAGAGCTAGGTGACCCTTATATCATGTTGGAAACATACACTCAGCCGCAGCTCTAGCTGTATAGCATAATATGAGCCCGTACTAGATGTGTACATTGAGAGAGATTATCTAGGGTGGAATTCCCTGTTCTAGGCTGAGCAGACCTGAAAGGCCAAGTCTATACCGATTGAGATGAGATAGGGTCAAGGACCCACTATGAGATGTTATATTGGGCCTGAAAGGCCAAGTCTATATTGACTGAGACAGGGTCGAGGACCCATTATGAGGTATTATATATATATACCTATATTGGATCGGGCTGCACGCCGCAGCAGTATATATATTGGATCGGACTGCACGCTGCAGTAATATACATGTAATATACATGTGGGACGGAACGCACGCCCCAATATTATTGCGCTTGGGCTGTAGGAGCCCCTTCGGAGTCTGAGTCTGCACACATTCTCAGTGAGCACTGGTGTATATTATGGGATCCGGCTGCGCGCCGCAGCAGTATAAATAAATATACATATAAATATTGGATCGGACTACATGCCGCAGTAATACATGTGTGGATCGGGCTGCACGCCGCAGTATAATAGTGCTTGGGCCTAGGGAGCCCTTCCGAAGTCTGTATACACCCCCAGTGAGCGTCTTCGACGTTAAATGGAGCGGGCTGCGCACCGCAGCGGTATATGTATTGGAGCGGGCTACACGCCGCAGCATTATACTTAATCATATCCTACTATCTACTTAAATACTTATACATTATAGACATAAGTATGTGTCTTTATATGTTGAGATGGCCGTACACCGTAGGGTACGAGTGAGGGTTGGTTCAGGGTGGAATCTTGCAGAGATAAACGTAGATTGGAGGTTAGAGTACTACTATAGTGATGACGTACCTGTGAGGGTTGCCTTAGAACTGCTAAGTGATAGCACGGGAGTTCTTACCTTCAGTTATTATTTATTATTGTTACTCACTGAGTTGAAATATACTCACCCCACTCCCTGCACTTTCTGTGCAGATCCACAGGTGCCCGAGAGCAGTTGAGACATTGTAGTTGCTGATCCTTGTCCACTTTTGCGGAGATTACGAGGTAGCTGCCAGCGTCCGCAGAGCTTGTTTTCTCCTTCTTTATCATCTTGTTGGTTTCCTAATTGCCTAGACTTGGTTGTAGTAGGATGCTATTCTGTAGAGGCTCGGTCTCGTGACACCACGATATGGTTGGGACCGTATTTTGTATGTTTTACATTTCGTTTATCACCTGATATGAGCATTTACTGTTTAAGTTTAATTTGATTTATAACTGGCTGGTTTAAGGGATAATATGGTCGGGCTTGCCTAGCATTGTGTTGGGCGCCATCACGACCAGGGTTTGGGTCGTGACACCTAGCTAGCTTTAATTTGAATAGTTCACTTACGATTGCACCCATGACTTCGTTATTCCTAACCCCGTCTTTACGTCTAAAGTTATAGATTCCGCCAATAACCTAGGTGTGGTGTTATTCAACAATATTCCTAAATATGCAGTCTTTTCCAAGTTATGCACACTAAATAGGCACCGTTAATTGGGAGCTCTACCAATTAACTACAATAAGAATGAAGTTGAACAAATAGAAATGTAGCTAACAATTTGTAATCACATAAATGATAAGTTCATCACCCAATAGGTTCCATCAAAACCTTAGAAAAGGATTTAGTTACTCATGCTCAAAGAAACAAGAATAATAATTGAAATCATAGAATAAATACTTGATATAAAATAAAAGAATGAGTTGAGAGAGTTCTCTCTTACTAATTGTCTTGCAAAAGTAGTGAAAAATAGACAACTTGCCTCTATTGGGCGAACTAGGAGTTTATATAGAGGTTTTAGGGCTAAAAAAACTAAGTTTGTATACAATTAGGATTGCTGCTGTGGCGTCTTCCGCAGTTCATCCGCGTTTGCGGACGGACCACGAACAGTAAACTTCAGAGAGCCTGTTTTTTCGCGGTTCATCCGCGGTCGCAAGTGAACCGCGGATGAACAGTCTGTCTGATTTTTCTCTGATTCTTCAAGCTCACTACACTTCA
The DNA here is from genome assembly GCA_032618575.1 of Nicotiana noctiflora. NCBI lineage: Eukaryota > Viridiplantae > Streptophyta > Magnoliopsida > Solanales > Solanaceae > Nicotiana > Nicotiana noctiflora. Next base: position 2,961 of record JASVEL010009386.1, read on the forward strand.
ACTCTTCTCTTGGCCTTTTCATCAACATGTGACTCCAAAATAGCTCCTTTTAGCATCCAATGTATCATATGTACCTATAACACAAAAATAAACACCAGAAGCATTTTGTCCTCATAAACAACATTAATTCAACAACAAAATGTGATTATTTATGGCATAATTATAGTCAAATTCACCTATTATCAATACCCCACACTTAAACCTTTGCTCGTCCTCGAGCAACCTTAATCATACTTTAGGCCAATTTTAAGAATGTCTCCCCCAAAATATGTCACAAAAGCCATCTTTCTTGATTAACCTAAGATATGCACAATATTTACCTAACCGTAAACTCTCATACCAGCACATTATTACTTACTCTACTTATTACCAAAAACTTGCAAACTTACGTTCTTCCTCTTGAGTTACATGCCCTCACAAAATTTATTGAGAGAAGTTCCCACACATAAACAATTCAGAACATGGAACTTATAAATATCGAAAAAAGTCACTCACTCTCAAGTAAGAACATTCATATGCATACAGACACACCATAGGCTTGCCCCTAGTGTAATACTCCACTAATCGAGTTATTCAAATCATAGATCAAGAGGTGTTTAAGGGTTGTAATGTTGGCTATGGGATGGGTAGGATACTTTTGGTTATTGTGAATAACCTCCCTAAGCACTTCTCTTTTCCTGTTTTACAACTTCCTTTTTTGTTTTCTTCCTTATGTCTCCCCTAAACATTCATTCACCTTTATTTACTTTGAATCACCACTTGTCTTTTGTTGGTGTCACTGACCTTTCTACTTTTCATATATACATTGATATAGCTCTTTTTCTCAGAATATCTTTTTTTTCTCATTGCTTTGCAACACATTTACATTATTTTGGCCAGTTCACTATTTTCTACCATTCATTCTTGATTTTCCCTTTTTCAATTTCCCTTCACCCCACACTTAGACTTTTTCACATTCAATTCAATACAAGTGCTTCTAGGAGGTAAAGTAGAACAATATAATAATTTGATGAATATTCAAGGGTTATCAAAGAATAGGCTTTAAGCTCAAAGGGGTTAACTAAGATATTATGTACGGGTGAATTCATGTCTATTGGTTATAAGGGGTTACACAAAGAAATGCCTCTATCCTTTCTATGACCACACAACTTCTATTTCGCTTTGCAAACACACAGGGCAAGTTCTAGGCATCATGTAAAGCATACAATGTAAGTAAAACCTCACACACACATAGCATGCAACTCATTTGGAATCCGGTTAATCTACAAAGTCTTTTTGATGTTCAAGCAAGCATTATTGTGCAAATTTAAGGTATATTTAGATTCTACAGTCAAGCTTAGAAAATACATTCTGAAGTTCAATTAAGCTTTGCTAATGTGCATACCCGGGGTTACATGTTACCCTTTTCCTCTAATACTAAGAAAAGAAAAATCTACCTAACCCAGTTCAAATAAAAATCCTTGGAAAAGAACCGTGGTCAAAAGAAAAACCCAAGGGGGAGATGATACACTACCTAGAAAAAGAAAATAAAAGAAAGAAAAATTCCTACGTGGACTGCTTCCCTCAAGAGTACTTGTCCTAAATAGTCTGTCATCAGGAAGAGTCCTCTACTCATATTTTTGTAATTTTTTAAAATTTTCTGATTTTTGTGTTCTTTTTTTTTTTTAATTATAGTAACCACTACAACTAATATATACATCATATACAAGATAAGTCACCCACCCCAAGCTTAAAAACATGTCATGTCCCCATGACATCAAGAAAGATAAAGCAGAAGAGGGGCAAGAAAACTTACCTGAGACTCACTCGGAGTCAGAGACGGTGGATGGGTCGACGTGACATGCTCGTCCAAATGCTCTGAGCCATGCTATAAACCTGCTATCTGACCGAGCTTGCCTCTGAGAAATAGCATCTAAACGTGTGTAAAAACCATCAACGGAGGTGCGCAGATAAGCAACCTCTTCCTCCAAGGACCTAAGCATAGGCCGTGAGGACTCGGACCTAGACATACTCGCTCCACGGTGAGCATGCCTGGAAGGTCCGGCTGAATCTGTGGAGTGTCGGGCCCGGAAAACCGGTACAGGGTCATCCTCCTCATCCAAGTCAATTGGGTTAGTGTCTCATCCAACCCGGATTTGAGAAGCTCTAAACGGAGCTTTTGGTAGTAGGTCACCATCAGTGGCAGTGACTGGGGTCTAATGGAGGAGACACAGTGTAGTGACAAAAGATGGGTAGTAAAAACCCTTGGCTGTGAGGGATCCTCTCAACACCATCTCATCACTAATTAAGCGGGCGATGTGAACATCACGCTGTGTTACAAAACACCAAGTTAGAAGTGCCCTATTAAAATTGACATCCGTGGTGTTGCTAGAGGGCAAGAGCCGGTTACATAATATAGAAAACTAGCATTTAGCGGTGTGTGTAAAGCAATTAGAATGCAATGTTTTATTTCTAATCCACACAGGGGTGCCGTCTACACATAAGGCCTCAATTACCATATCCCATGTGACACCTGGCGTATCATGGTAATTGTCGACATCACTAGTGTGAATTGGCAGTCTAAGTGCCTGCCTAATAGTAGGAACATGGGTAGAGACATCCTTACCTCTGACGAATACCTTCCTGGCCATCGCGTAAGGAGCATTGGCATAGAATTCCCTAGCAAGCATCTTGTTCACTAGCGGAGGTGAGTCAAATAGGAACTCCATTTCACGTCTGCTAATTTTGTCATATATTTCTGGCTTCTCAGAGCGGAGGGCTATCTGGTCAACTTCAACTTCCTGGAGCCATTTCTTAGCTGCCTCAGTGTGAAACCCAGCCTCCGCCTCTTCGCAGGCGAACCTTGACTCATCATAAGTAGGTTGCCTCGAAGAGCTAGCACCATGTCGTGATCTCTTAGGGGCCATGATCCTGCACAAATAAGATAACCAAAAATTTTTAAATTGTTAGTCACCTGTTGGCTACTCAGACTTCGCCATCTGTGGAATATCACAATTGACCATATTTTTTTTTTGTGCAATCACCTCATAACTCCTATACTTAGTGTCTTATCTAACAATTTTACACATGCCTATTAAAGAACCCCACACTTAATTATTTTGGCACTCTAACATTACCCAATCAACCTAAGCCATCCCCAATAATATACAACAACAACCAATTCGCTACTTGGGCATTATGTCTCTTAAAACTACATTCATCAATTATTACCAAGGACAATTTCCCCATTTGGCCAACCAACCAACATATATAATCACAACACATTTGGGTCTCCAAATCACAAATTTAGTATTATAAACTCAATTGGAGACCCAACAACCCAATATTTACCAAACTTTCAATCATATCACAAGGTTCCTTAAGAAACATTCATGGAACATTCAATGTGCAAAAAGAAACCAAGTAATATTCATGAACTACCCTAAACTAACATTATATAATTAAGTCTACAAAATAAACATTCAAGAACGAAGAGAAAAAAAAAATAAAAAGAATAAGAGTGGAGAAACTTACTAGTGAGAGTAATGGATGAGTATGGTGGAAGAGGGAGATTGATTTGGAGAAGAGAGGGGTGGGAGTTTGTAGAGATAAGGGAGAGAATTTGAGATAGAGGGAGAGAGGAATTGAGAGAGGGGGGCGGCGATTTGGGGGATATGGGAGTGGGGGGGGGTTATGTTTTAGGGTTTAGGGGGGGGGGGGGAAGAAATAAAAATCAGAAAATCTTTTTATTTATACTGACCGCGGAGCTGACCGCGATTGTTCGCAGTTCGTTCGCGGCCACATATCGACCGCGAACAGTCAATGTTCAGAGAGTTCATTTTTTTGATGTTCGTTCGCGGTCGCGGATGGACCGCGAACAGAGAAAATTCAGAGAGGTCACTTTTTCGCGGTTCATCCACGGTCGCGGATGGACTGCGAACAGTGATCCTCTGAATTTTTTTTTTCTCCGCTGGTCAGCAATTATTTTTTATTTATTTTAATATATACTAACTATAATGAGAATACTTACAACATGTTCATGGGTTACTTCCCATGTAGCGCCTGATTTAACGTCGCGGCACGACTCATCTTAGCGCATTTTAAGGCTCGCTAGACCTTGGAGGTTCATCCAACCGTAATTCTACCTTGTCCTCGGTGTCATCCAAGCCTACATAAGGTTTTAACGCTGTCTAGTTACCTTGAATGTGCATGATCCATCCGTGGTTTGAATTTCCACAGCTCCTGACTCAAATGCCTCAATTACCCGGAAGTGTCCTGACCACCTTGATTTCAATTTACCTGGGAACAACCTTAATCTTAAATTGTATAATAGTACTTTGTCCCGGCTTTTGAAGTTCCGCTCAACAATATTTTGATCATGAATCCGCTTCATTCTTTCTTTATATAGTCTAGTGCTTTCAAATGCCAGATACCGAAATTCTTCTAATTCATGCAACCCAGTCAGCCTTGATTTCCCCGCTTCGTCCAAGTTGAGATTCAATAGATTCAGTGCCCGCCATGCTTTGTGCTCTAATTCAACCGGTAGGTGACAAGCTTTCCCAAACACCAATTTGTATAGTGACATGCCAATTGGTGTCTTGAATCTTGTTCTATAAGCTTATAGTGCGTCATCAAGCTTCCTAGACCAGTCGGTCATTGTGGCATTCACTGTTTTAGTCAATACACTCTTTATCTCCCTGTTGGAGACCTTAACTTTCCCGCTGGTCTGTGGGTGATACGGAGTGGCCACACGGTGTTTCACATCGTACTTGGCCAATAATTTCTCAAACGCCCGGTTGCAAAAGTGTGTGCCCCCGTCACTGATGATAACCCTTGAAGTCCCGAAATGGGTGAAAATGTTCTTCTTCAAAAAACCCACCACCACCTTAGCATCATTGGTGGGTAATGCTACAACTTCCACCCATTTGGACACGTAGTCAACTACAACAAGTATGTACTTATTGCCGTATGAGCTAATAAAGGGCCCCATAAAGTCTATTCCCCAAACATCGAACACTTCAACTTGCTGGATTGGGTTCATTGGCATTTCATGATGCCGGGAGATATTCCCAGTGCGTTGACATTTGTTACAACCTTTCACCCACAAGTGTGCATCTTTAAACACCGTTGGCCAATAGAAACCGGCCTCAAGTATTTTGGCAGCTGTACGTATTCATCCAAAGTGACCGCCATATGCTGAAGCGTGACATGCCTGCAAAACCGAAGATTGTTCTATCTCGGGGACGCATCTCCAGATCATGTCATCTAGACATATCCTAAACAAATAGGGTTCATCCCAATAATAAAGCCGACTTTCACGAAAAAATCTTTTCTTTTGGACCGATAAGAGGTCGTGAAGAACAATACCACTGGCCAGGTAATTAGCATAATCAGCATACCATGGTGCTTCAAGGAGAGTGGTGGTGAGAAACTGCTCATCTGGAAAGGTTTCCAGAATTTCCCCACTCTCTTTGACAATTTCAGCTCCGTTAAATCCTGACAAATGATCAGCGACTTGATTTTTAGTGCCTTTCCTATCCCTAATCTCGAGGTCGAACTCTTGGAGAAGCAGCACCCAACGAATCAGGTGCGTCTTAGAGTCCTTTTTATCAATTAGATATCTTAAAGCTGCATGGTCTGTGTATACAATTACCTTGGATCCTATGAGATAGGACCGGAATTTGTCAAATGCGAACACGACTGCAAGTATCTCCTTTTCCGTCACTGTGTAGTTTAGCTGTGCTCCCTCAAGGTTCTACTTGCATAGTATATTGGATGCATCAGCTTATCTTTCCTTTGGCCCAGCACTGCCCCCACTGCATAGTCACTTGCATCACACATTAGCTCAAAATGTTGCTCCCAGTCGGGGGCAATGATGATGGGTGCTGTGACCAGCCTCTTCTTCAGTTCCTCAAAAGCAATCCTCCATTCATCAGAGAAAATAAAAGGGTGATCTTTTTCAAGTAACTTACAAAGAGGGTTTGATATTTTGGAGAAGTCCTTGATGAACCTCCGGTAAAAACCGGCATGCCCAAGAAATCTTCTTATGGCCTTGACGAATGTTGGTGGAGGCAGCTTTGCAATGACATCAACATTAGCACGGTCTACCTCAATGACTTTGCTTGAAACCCGGTGCCCCAATACTATACCTTTTTGTACCATAAAATGGCACTTCTCCCAGTTTAGCACTAAGTTTGTTTCCATGCACCGTTTCAGCACTCAAGTCAGATTGGCAAGGCGTTTATCGAATGAATTCCCTACCACTGAGAAATCATCCATGAACACCTCCATAATGTCTTCCACCATATAAGTGAAAATAGCCATCATGCACCTTTGGAATGTGGTAGGTGCATTGCATAGTCCGAATGGCATCCTCCCGAAGGTAAAAATTCCATACGGGCATGTGAAGGAGATCTTGTCTCTATCTTCGGGGGCTATGGAGATTTGATTATACCCCGAGTATCCATCCAGAAAGCAAAAGTGGGACCTCCCTGCCAACCTGTCAAGAATTTGATCAATGAAGGGAAGTGGGAAGTGATCTTTGTGGGTGGCTAGATTCAACTTCTTGTAGTCCATGCATATTCTCCATCCGGTGACAGTTCTAGTTGAAATAAATTCATTATTCTCGTTTTTCACTACCGTCATGCCTCCTTTCTTTGGCACACATTGGACTGGGCTAACCCAGCTGCTGTCTGAGATTGGGAAGATGATTCCCACGTCTAGCCACTTTATTACCTCTTTCTTCACCACTTCCTTCATGTTAGGGTTCAGCCTTCTTTGATGTTCCCTGGAAGGTTTGTGTCCCTCTTCCAGGAGAATTTTATGCATGCAATATGCGGGGCTGATCCCTTTTATGTCTGCCATGGTCCACCCAATGTCAGTCTTGCATTCCTTGAGTACCTGTATAAGCTTTTGGGTCTACACATCTAACAAACTAGATGAGATAATAATAGGTAAAGTGGAGTTAGGACCTATAAATTCATACCTGAGATGTGATGGTAGTGGTTTAAGCTCAAGCTTTGGTGGCTCTTCTATGGATGGCTTTGCAGGTGGGGTCTCTCTTTTCTTTAAGTGTAGAAGCTCGAACTCAAGCTCTCTCTGCCAAAATCCCTTGCCTTCCAGAGATAGTACCCATTCAGCTAAACTTTCACCATTTACTTCTTCCATGTTCATCAGGCATGCTTGAAGTGGATTTTCAATGGTCAACTTTGCATCGCCTGTCTCCACGATCACATCAACCGCATCAATAAGAGAGTAGTTTGTGAACTCACTAGGGCGCCTCGTGGATTTTTTCACATTGAAGATGATCTCCTTATCTTGCGTTCCCCAGTTTCACAATCAATTAGTGCTCTCTCGGTGGCTAGGAATGGTCTTCCTAGGATTATGGGAATTTTTTCGTCGACCTTGCAATCAAGAATAACAAAATCGGCGGGAAACACAAACATCGCTACCAGGATAAGCACATCACCTATAATACCAAATGGATGCTTAACCGTCCTGTCAGCAAGCTGTAATAACATAGAGGTAGGCCTGGCTCTCCCAATGCCTAACCTCTTATAAATGACTAAGGGCATGAGATTAATGCTTGCCCCCAAATCACACAAAGCCTTTGTAAAGGCATAATTCCCTATAGTGCATGGGATGGTTAAGCTACCTGGATCAGATAGCTTCTCAGCAATGGGTCTGGAGACCACTACACTACAAGTCTGGGTAAGTGTTACGGTGGCCAAGTCTTGGAAATCAAATTTCCGCGACATGAAATCTTTCATCATCTTAGCATACCCAGGCATTTCTTTTAAAGCTTCAATTAAGGGAATGTTTACCTGGATTTGCTTGAGCATCTCAAAGAACTTTTTGTATTGCTATTCTTTCTGGTGTTTGGCCAACCTTTGGAGGAATGGTGGAGGAGGCCTCTTCTTCCCAATGACTTGGGACATTTCTTTCTCTATCACTTTCTCTTCAATCTGTTGCTCTACCTGTTCAGCTACTTTCTCCGTTCCCTGCTTTGCCTCTTTATTTTAAGCAATTGGCTGGACTGTAACTTCTGTCAACCCTGTGGATTTATCTAGTTCAATGGGCAATGGAGTAAGTGTCTCAGCCTGTCTATCGATTTTCTCACTTTCTTTCTCAGCATCAAGATCTTTACTGCTTCTCAGAGTCACTGCCATCATCTGCTTTGGGACTTGGTCTTTTGGGTTTGTTTGTGTGTCTGCAGGCAATGTCCCTTGAGGACGATTATTGATAGACATAGCAATCTGGCCCACCTGTACTTCAATATTCTTGATGGTTGCATCATGTGCATCTATCCTCTCATTGGTTTTGTCATTTAACCCAATTACCTGATGCATTATAGCTTCCAATCTTGCAAACCCATCGTCATGTCTACCCCCATGTGGTGGTGGAGGTGGATGATATCCCTGCTGTAGATTGCTGAAATTCCGAGGTCTAGGATATGGATCCATGTTGTGAGGTGGCCTCATACCTGCTGCATTAAATTGTGGCTGAGGAGGCCTGTACTGCATTGGAGCGTGCTGACCCCAACTCTGGTTACCTTGTCGCTGCCCTCCATAATTAGCCACATAATTCATGTCTTCATGCTGATGATGTTCTTGGTCTACAGCCCATGGATTACCTATGGGTTGGCTAATGCAAGATGTGCATAAACCACCATTGGTAGTATCTACAATATGAACCTACTGCTTGACCCCAGATTCTTCCACCTTCTTTGTCAGGATGCTCATTTGTGTCAATAAGGTTGCCATGTTCTCTTCCATTATGCTAGATAGATTCAAAGGTGCAGAGTGTACCACTGGGGTGATAGGATCATTCCTGGTCATCCACCCGAAATTTTGAGCCATCTTGTCTAGCAAATTTTGGCCCTCTCTCCAAGTCTTGCTCAAAAAAGCCCCACCTGCTGAAGCATCTGCAATAGTCTTCATACTATCTAAAAGCCCCATGTAGAACCTTTGACCCAACATCTGCTTAGGAATCCCATGGCGAGGACACATAACAAGCATACCCTTGAATCTGCCCCAAGTTTCATGTAATGTCTCCATTGGTTTCTGCTTGAAGCTCACAATCTCATCAATTTGTTGAGCTGTCTTGTCAGGTGGATGAAACTTGTAGTGGAATTTCTTGACTAACTCATCCCAAGTTACAATAGATTTTATGGGGAGTGAGTTTAGGCATATTTGTGCAGCTCTTATAACTAAGAACGGAAAGAGTAATAATCTGATGGCTTCCGGAGTTACATTCGGTTGCCTCTGTGTCTTGCAATATCGAGAGAAAGTTCTTCAGGTGCTGTTGTGGATCTTCAACCTGAGAACCAGAGAATAATCCCTTGTTTTGCAACAAGTGTAGCATGTTGTTAGTGATCTGGAAAGACTCAGCTTGAATTGCTGGCACAACGATGGCAGTTGCCAAATTATCCGATGTGGGTTGTGCCCGGTCAAACAGTGCACCTTCCTATGCCTCCTGCGCCTCTTGCATATTTAACCCGACTTGCTGGTTTTGTTCGTTTACGTCACCCATGTCAAAGTCTAGTTTGATTGGATGTTTAGATTGCTGAATTTGTTTGATAGCCTTGTTACGTGCCCGGAAAGTTTGCTCGGGCTCTGAGAGTCCTTCGATTAGTTCTCCAGTCCTTGCAGATTTTCTAGGCATGCACCTGAGTACCCAAATCAACAACTGTCAAAATATTCAATGTAAAGTGTAGAAAGAACCGGACTACACAAGAATCTTGAAGTTCTGTCAATGGCAATTGATAATTCTGTTAATTCCCCGGCAATGGCGCCAAAATTGATTCACGTCCAAGCAACGGTCGTAGTTAATATAACCTGGTCTAATAAGTCCAGAATCGATCCCACAGAGAATTAACCTACCAATTGCAACTTTCACAACCCAAGAACACTTATGAATCAAGTTCCCAAATTTTGAATATATTTTTGTGAGTTTTTCGAACAACTACATTGCAAGAATTAAAAGTCTGAAAAGAAAGAATTGAATATTGGGTAAATAATATGGAGCAAGACTAAGGTATTGATTTCCCCTATTGATGGAATCCCTTATCGTTATGCTCATACAAATTGTTAATATATTCTATCAATCATGACCGCTATACGAATCGTAACCCTCTCCCGAGCAATTACAATAATTTACTAGTGCACTCTCCTGAGCTACCCTAGCTAGCTTTAATTTGAATAGTTCACTTATGATTGCACCCAAGACTTTGTTATTCCTAACCCCGTCTTTACGCCTAAAGTTATAGATTCCTCCAATAACCTAGGTGTGGTGTTGTTCAACAATATACCTAAATATGCTCTCTTTTCCAAGTTATGCACACTAAATAGGCACCGCTAATTGGGAACTCTACCAATTAACCACAATAAGAATGAAGTTGAACAAATAGAAATCTAGCTAACAATTTGTTATCACATAAACGATAAGTTCATCACCCAATAGGTTCCATCAAAACCTTAGAAAAGGATTTAGCTACTCATGCTCAAAGAAACAAGAATAATAATTGAAATCATAAAATAAATACTTGATATTAAATAAAAGAATGAGTTGAGAGAGTTCTCTCTTACTAATTGTCTTGCAAAAGTAGTGAAAAATAGACAACTTGCCTCTATTGGGCGAACTAGGAGTTTATATAGAGGTTTTAGGGCTATAAAAACTAAGTTTGTATACAATTAGGATTGCTGCTGCGGCGTCTTCCGCAGTTCTCCGCGGTCGCGGACGGACCGCGAACAGTAAACTTCAGAGAGCCTGTTTTTTCGCGGTTCATCCGCGGTCGCGAGTGAACCACGGATTAACAATCCATCTGATTTTTCTTTGATTCTTCAAGCTCACTTCACTTCAACTCTTCTCTTGGCCTTTTCATTAACATGTGACTCCAAAATAGCTCCTTTTAGCATCCAATGTATTATATGTACCTATAACACACAAATAAACACTAATGAAAGCATTTTGTCCTCATAAACAACATTAATTCAACAACAAAGTGTGATTATTTAGGGCATAATTATAGTCAAATTCACCTATTATCAGGGCTTTGATGGAGGAGGCAAGAATATTGTAGGGGACATTAAGTTGGAATTTACTATCGGACTGGTGGACTTTACTATGGAGTTCCAAGTGCTAGATGTTGCTGCTTCTTACAATCTATTATTGGGACGTCTGTGGATCCACGCAGCGAAAGCTGTACCATCTTCTCTGCATCAGATGTTGAAATTTGAATGGGAACAACAGGAGATCATAGTGCATGAAGATAATGATATCTGTAACACCATAACGTCGTTCGAACAAACTGAAGGGGACAAGGGCCCATGGGTATATCAAGTTATTGATGTTGTGGTGGTTACTAAAATATCCGAAGGGGAGAACATTCCAATTCCTACAGTGGCTTCTACATCAGTAATGGTATCTAAAGAAATGATTAGAAATGGGTTTGCACCGGGGAAAGGTTTGGGGATAACTCTACAAGGGATAACACAACCAGTCTACTTGCCAGAAAATAATGATACTTTTGGCCTGGGTTTTAAGACTACTATTGCCGACATCGAAAGAGCCAAGAAAATAAAGAAGAAAAGTTGGTCCCTCCCAAAACCTATTCCAAAATTATCCGATTCCTTTACTAGGCCTGGTACACAAAGACAGTTGGCGACGGCTATGCCAAGTTATGCTGAAATAAGGCCAGATGCGGAGCTCCTAGCAAGGTTCAAGATGTTGTTTGAGGATGTAAATATGTTGGATATGGGTGAGGGAATGAGTAGAATGGATTTTCAGTTCGTGGGACCCAGCACTACACTTAATAATTGGGAAGCTACTCCTCTTTCGATCAGGAGGGAGTTGTGGTAGTTAGCCTCAAATATTTCATATCCCCAAAACTTGTTTTGTTTTGTAATCCCATACCTCATCAAAAATAAATGTATCCAATGTTTGCTATTCTTTTGAAAAATCAATGAAATGCAATTTTTTTCTTTCTTCCAGTTTTGCCTCATTTTATTTTTCTTCTATTGTACAGTTCAATATTTGCTGATTCCAATGATATGTCATGCATGAAGGATTCCCAGTCCAGTCTTGATAATCGAATAGTTATAGAGGAAATTGAAAGTGAACATAAAGTAGAATATGAGGATAAGGAAATATTGGAGGAAATCAGTAAAGATTTGAATCAATATGAGGAAAAACCCAAGCCAAACTTAAATCAAACAGAATCTATTAATCTGAGGAATGAGGATAATGTTCAGGAGACAAAGATCAGTGTACATTTAGAGGCTTCCCTCAGAGAAGATCTAATCAAGTTATTACATGAGTACAAGGACAAATTTGCTTGGTCCTATGTTGACATGCCCGGACTCAGCACTAATCTGGTGGTACATAAATTGCCCATTTATCTAGAATGTCGGCCGGTAAATCAGAAGATAAGAAAGTTTAAAATGGACATTAGTGTAAAAATAAAAGTAGAAGTTAACAAGCAATTCGAGGTGAAGGTCATATGGGTCACCAAATATCCCACCTGGTTAGCTAATATTGTGCCAGTTCCGAAGAAGGATGGAAAAACCAGGGTGTGTGTTAATTACAGAGACCTCAACAAGGCCAGTCCAAAGGATGATTTTCCATTACCGAATATCAATATACTGATTGACAATTGCTCCAAACATAAAATTGGCTCTTTTGTGGACTGTTATGCGGGTTATCATCAGATCCTAATGGACGAAGAAGATGCAGAAAAGACAGCCTTTATCACGCCTTGGGGAACATATTGTTACAGGCTGATGCCGTTTGGGTTGAAGAATGCCGGGGCTACATATATGAGGGCAATGACCACTATGTTTCATGATATGATGCACCGAGAGATAGAAGTATATGTGTAAGATGTCATCATTAAGTCCAAAAAGCAATGTGACCTTGTCAAAGATTTGAGAAAGTTTTTCCAGAGGCTCCGAAGCTATAATCTCAAGCTTAATCCAGCAAAGTGTGCTTTTGGGGTGCCTTCAGGAAAGTTACTGGGGTTTATAGTAAGCTGACGTGGTATTGAATTGGATCCTTTGAAGATAAAAGCAATCCAGAATTTGCCTTCGGCGAAGAATAAGAAAGAAGTGATGAGTTTATTAGGCAGGTTGAATTATATCAGCAGGTTCATTGCTCAGCTGATGTCAACATGTGAGCCTATTTTCAAATTGTTGAAGAAAGATGCTGTGGTAAATTGGACCAATGAATGCCAAGAGGCCTTTGACAAGATTAAAGAATATTTGGCCAATCCTCCAGTATTAGTTCCTCCGGAACCGGGAAGACCTCTGATCTTGTATTTGACTGTGCTAGACAATTCTTTTGGCTGCGTACTAGGGCAGCATGATGAGACGGGAAAGAAAGAAAAGGAGATATATTACCTCAGTAAAAAGTTCACATATTACGAGGTAAAATACACTCTGTTGGAAAGAGCGTGTTGTGCACTAACCTGGGTTGCTCAGAAACTGAAACACTACCTGTCAGCTTATACCACATATTTGATATCACGGTTGGATCCACTGAAGTACATATTTAAAAAGCCCATGCCTACAGGAAGACTTGCTAAATGGCATATTCTGCTCACAGAATTTGACAATATCTATGTAACACGTACGATAATGAAGGCGCAAGCAGTTGCAGAGAATCCAGTGGATGATGAATATGAGCCGCTAAAAATATATTTTCCGGATGAGGAGGCAATGAATGTTGAAGAAGTAGAGCAAGATGACATGCCAGGTTGGAGAATGTACTTCGACGGAGCTGTCAACAGTAAAGGATTTGGAATTGGAGCATTACTTATTTTAGAAACGGGTGAGTATTATCCCGTTACCGCTCAGCTTCGATTTTTCTGCACCAACAATATGGCTGAATATGAAGCGTGTATATTGGGACTGAGGATGGCAATAGATATGGGTGTTCAATAGATTTTGGTCATGGGTGACTCGGATCTCTTGATACATCAGATTCGGGGAGAATCGGAGACAAGAGATTTAAAGTTGATACGTTATCGGCATTGTCTACATGAATTGCCCCAGAGATTTCAATCTATAGAGTTCAAACATATCCCAAGAATGCACAATGAGGTAGCAGATGCTTTGGCCACATTATCCTCCATGTTGCATCATCCAGATAAAGCTTATGTAGATCCACTATAGATATAGGTGCATGATCAAAATGCATATTGTTTTTCTGTGGAAGAAGAACTTGATGGAGAACCGTGGTATCATGATATCAAAGAATACTTAAAGACAGGGAAGTACCCAGAACAAGCCACTGGAGATCAAAAGAGGGCTATAAGACGATTGTCAAATGGATTTTTCCTCAGTGGAGGGATTGTATATAAAAGAACACCATATTTGGGATTATTGAGATGTGTGGATGCGCAACAAGGTGACATAATTATGACTGAGGCACATGCGGGAGCATGCAGACCTCATATGAGCTGATAAAGTTTAGCAAAGAAAATACTGAGAGTAGGATATTATTGGCTCACCATGGAGCGTGATTGTATTAGATATGTGAGGAAATACCATCAATGTCAAGTACAGGGAGATTTTATTCACTCTCCACCCTATAAATTGCATACAATGTCTGCACCTTGGCCATTTGTTGCCTGGGGCATGGATGTCATCCGACCAATATAGCATGCAGCATCTAATGGACACAGATTTATCTTCGTCGCGATTGATTATTTCACTTAATGGGTAGAGGCAAAGACATTTAAGGCAGTGACAAAGAAGGCGATGGTGGATTTCGTGCATGAAAATATCATGCCGCTTTGGAATTCCTAAAGTAATTATTACAGACAATGGTGTAAATCTGAACAGTCAATCATGCAGAAGCATGTCAAAGATTCAAAATCCTGCATCGTTACTCTACACCATACAGGCCCAAAGAAAATGGAGTAGTAGAAGCTGCAATAAGAATATAAAGAAGATTCTCAGAAAAATGGTAGAAGAGTCAAGACAATGGCATGAGAAGTTACCTTTCGCTCTTATGGGTTATCGCACAACCGTACATACTTCGATTGGTGCCACACCCTATTCATTGGTGTATGGAACAGAGGCTGTTATACCCGCAGAAATCGAGGTACCATCCCTTCGAATCATAGCTGAAGCTGAGATCGATGATGATGAATGGGTAAAAGCCCGATTGGAACAATTGAATTTGATTGACGAAAAGAGATTAGCAGCGGTTTGTCATGGGCAATTATATCAGCGGAGAATGGCTAGAGCATTTAATAAGAAGGTACGTCCTTGGAAATTTGAAGTGGGGCAATTGGTATTGAGGCGTATTCTACCGCATTGGGCTGAAGCGAAAGATAAATTTGCACCAAATTGGCAAGGACCGTTCATGGTATCACGGGTGTTGTCCAATAGAGCCTTATATCTGACAAATGTTGAACGAAAATGCATAGAGAATGCTATTAATTCAGATGTAGTCAAGAGATATTATGTATGATTCCTTTTCATTTGTATAATTGTATTTGTTGTGATTTTGGAATTGAAATGATGAAGGCATTTTATTCTCTATCCAAACACTTTATCCATTGACATCCACATTGAGCCTTATTTGTTCTATTCTTTCATACCCCTCTCTCGGAATTTTTCATGATGCAAGAGAAAAAAGTAGAAAAATGAAAGGAAATGGAAAAATGATGAAAATAAAGAGAAGAAAAAAAATGATGAAAACAAAAGAAGAAAAAGCAAATGCAAACAAACGAAAAATGCTTACAAAAAGATAAAAGAAAATCGGGGAAAAGTCAAAACGCAATGAATTTTGGACGTAGTTTGAACTACGTTAGACTTGATCCCGAAAGGGTACGTAGGCAGCCTCACTGAGGTTCAGTCACAATAAAGGAAAAATCCAAAAAAAATCCCCACATATTGAAACTGGGGCAGAAGTTATGTTTTATAATTCTGAGAGTTGTAAATATTTTGAACCCTCGTAAATTTTGAGCCTTTTATATCCTTCTTTCTGAACCCATCCAAAATCCACATTACGGTCCAAAGAAAGACCTTCTAATCAATTTTAAGAAAATGACAATACAATGAGAATAAAGGAAAACGGGGCATGGACAATATCGGTGTTTCAAAAAACAAAAAGAACAAAAAGAAAAGTGAGAGAGTTTCATCGATGAAAACCTTAACCGGCACCGTTGGGCGATTGTGAGACTGAGAGAATAAAAATGAGAGAGTCTTATCGGTGAAAACCTTAACCGGCACCGTAAGGCGACTGTGAGAACTATTTTGAGAAAAACAACAAAAAATAAGATTGTATTGGGTTGAAAGAAAGTTGGAGTTGAAATAATGATAATTTGTTTGGACAGACTGGGTCAGAGTTTAAATACATGGCATGGTCAGAGGAATCAGCCGACATACCCAGATAAGTTCTGTCACTACTCCAAATTACCCTTACCCTTTTGAAATTCATTTGTTTCTGCATTTCATTGATTGAAAAAACAATTTTCCCATTGAAGCTAACTACCAGCTTCTCATGTTAAGAGATGAAATAACGCTGGGTCGAAAAAAAAAGAAAAAAAAGAGAGAGGAAATAAAGAAGGACGGCGATCAAAGCCAAAGAAAATGAAAAAAAAGAGATAAGAAAAGAGAGGAAATAAAGAAGGAGATTAGGGAAAAAAATCTTACGAAAGGCTGTATAGCAGAGTAAAGCAAAAAGAGGAAGGCAATGGAAGCAAAATCAGTAAAATGCCAGTTGCCAACAGTTTACAACAAATAAGATTATTCTCTGATTTAGACAGGAACAACAAGATTCAAATTTTCACTAATCACTTTAAAGTGAATGTGACCAATGTGAAAAAAAAGAAGAACACAAAAAGAAGTACAGCAATAAAAGGAGGAATCTGTAGAGTAGAACTCACTCAATCAAGCAAGAAAAATTACCAAAAATAGCAAGAAGGTATCATCTTTCCAAAAACACATACCCCAGTTATCAAACTGAGGGAATATTTTTTTCTGCATTCCATTTTCATGCATCAGGCGCCCACCTGGTTTACAAGGGAATATTTTTTCTGCATTTCATTTTCATGCATCAGGCGCCCACCTGGATAACAATGGAATATTTTTCTACATTTCATTTTCATGCATCAGGCGCCCACCTAGATAACAAGGGAATATTTTTCTGCATTTCATTTTCATGCATTAGGCGCCAACCTGGATAACAAGGGAATATTTTTCTGCATTTCATTTTATGCATCACGCTCCCACCTGGATAACAAGGGAATATTTTTCCGCATTTCATTTTCATGCATCAGGCGCCCACCTGGATAAAAATGGAATATTTTTTCTGTATTTCATTTTCATGCATCAGGCGCCCACATGGATAACAAGGGAATATTTTCTGCATTTCATTTACATGCATCAAGCGCCCACCTGGATAACAAGGGAATATTTTTCTGCATTTCATTTTCATGCATCAGGCGCCCACCTGGATAACAAGGGAATACATTTCTGCAATTTTTTTTTAATTTCTGTTCAAGCGCCCACTTGTATAACTAGGGAATACATTTCTGCAATTTTTAAGTTTTGTTCAGGCGTCCACCTGTATAACAAGGGAATACATTTCTGCAATTTTTAATTTGTGTTCAAGCGTCCACCTGTATAAGAAGGGAATATATTTCTGCAATTTTAATTTTTGCAAATTTTAATTTGTTTTATCTAACATGAGTAACACCGTAACATGAGAAAAATCCCACACTGGGGTAGAGGAAAAGTTTTTATTGTTTTGTTTTGTTTTAAGCCGGTATCAACTTGAAAGCATGAAATACAATTGGAAGTCGCACCGAAGGGAAAGAAGCAATATATAGACGAGAAAAAGAAAATCAAAAACCAACAAAAAAGAAGGATGATAGCATAAGAGATGGAATTTCAACAAAAAACAAGGAAGAATAAGAAGACAAGAATTAGATAGGAATCATTGTAATTCATGGGAATATAGCTTAAAATAGCTTCTTCATTTTATATTTTATCCCTGGTGTAATACGGAGTAAGTCAGTGTTCATACCAATAGCAATGCAGCAGCAAAGTCTTGGTAGTTTCAAACTACCAGACCTTCCCGAACTACACTGACCTGATTCCTGTTTAGCCTAGGATATGTAGGCAACCTCTGAGGCAGGGTGTGGTCAAAAGGTTTTCAAAGATGCTTCTCATGGAATATGCTAGTGGGAAAAAATCTCTCATTACTGCTCACTTATCTTTGCACTGAAACTCTTCGTTTTCCCGAGCAAAGAGGGGCAGTTGTGAGCACGTAATTATTGCCCTAAGCAATAAAATTCCAAAATTAAAATAAATAATATTTTTGTTGGCAATTACATGTTTGATTGAAATAAAGCGTATTTGTGTGATTGAACAATTAAAAATGAAAATAATAAAACTAAAAAATAGCTTAATGGTAAAATATTACAAAATAAAGGAATTTAAGGAAAATTAGCAAAAATACAAATACATGCCAGAAATTAAAGAAAAATAGCAAACAATGTCAAAAAATATCAGAAAAATCAGAGAAAATAGGAAATTAAAAGAGATTGAATAATTGAAAAAGAATATAAAAAGAGAAAATAAAATACAACAATAAAATACATAAAAAATAATAAAAATACATGATAAAACACAAAAATTACAGAACTGGGCCAAATGTCTAAGCCCAATGCATATTGGCCCAGAAGGATTTAATAATCCGGTCCAACTATTATATAACACTCAATCCTGGCCGTCCATGTACTTAATCTAACGGCTCAATTTGAATCTCTGATTTTAAGTGAAACGACGCAGCTTCATCGAACTAATCTGAGCCGTCCATTTATCATGATCTAACAGAGATTAGTTAGTCTCCACTTAACCCCCAGACGACACCGTTTTTAACTTTGGATCCTAGTCGTTGATAAAAAGTGATCCAAAGGCCAGGATCAATTAAGCTTTCAGGGTATAAAGCCTGGTCTCTTCAGAGACCAACCATTTCCAAACGTTACAAAACCCTAGCCGCCCTTGTAACGTCTTCTTCTCCACTCTTCTGCTCTTCACCGGCCATGGAGACTGGCCGACCTCCATGGCCATCTCCGGCCACTCCCAGTCTCCAAACCCTTCATTTTCTACTCCTCTACAACAAACCACCCTGAAACCCCAAAGAAACCCCAAAAGCCCCTTTTTTCTTGAAATTTCGGCCACCGAATTTCTTCTCCGGTGACCACAACCCATGAAACATTTGTCCAAACTAACACCATTAGACCATCTCGCACAGAGCTTTAACCCCATAAACATGTTTTCCCTCGAATGTCACTCAAACTTCTCGAATCTTCGAGAATAAAATTGCCGGAACCCTAACTCCGACAAACCTTACAACCCCACCCCCCAAAGACACACTCTTGTGTCTCTAATGCACCTTTCTTTACCAATACTAAATAAAGACTTCAGATATATAATCCCTCGAAGTACTTCGCTCACCTTCGAAGAGTGAAAGGATCATTCAAAGCAGACTTTGAAGTCTGAAATCTGAAAAAAATAAAAATAAAAAAAAAAAACTGGAAAAAAGAAATAGAAAAGAACAAGAAAAAGAAAAAGAAAATGGGGAAGCTTAGGAGAAAAATCTTGCGAGCTAAGTCCCCCTCTCCCAATCTTTTTTTCTGTTTTAGTTAATTAAGCATGCTTTCTGTGAACCAATTCTGTTTTCTTTGATTAAGTTGCATGATTAGTTGTCACGACCCAAATCCGGTCGTGATCGCGCCCAACAACTAAGCTAGGCTAGCCAAACCAACAATTGTTTATCACAATGAATATCAGTCCCAAATGGATAACTCAAAAGAACATATGAGTCAAAGAACTCCAATAATAATAAAAATGAACAAATTACTGAGAAGTGCGAAAGCAACTGATACTCCCAAAGATCCGGAGTCACAAGTCTTGATCCTCTAACAAAAGTAGAGAATGCTGTATGGAAATACACAAGTCCGAATATAAAGTAACAACTGAAAAAGAGATGAGAAGCTAGGTTCTGCGAACGTCGGCAGCTACCTCGGCAACTCGGTATGACACTGCAAAAGCTGGAAATGCTCGTCTGCCTCTCCTGAGTACCTGAATCTGCACACAAAAGGTGCAGGGAGTAGGGGTGAGTACTAAGTACTCAGTGCGTAATAAATTTATATAAGCAGCTGAAAGTAAGAAATCCACAGAATACCACAATATGAAGCTAAACTACAGTCCGATCCTCCTACGAACTAGCAATACCAGTACAACACAATTATCACAGATAATTCAACAGATAAAGATGTAATGCAATGCACATAACCGCTACGGCGTGTAGCCCGATCCATTTAACGTCGACAGCGCTCACTAGGGGTGTGTACAGACTCCGGAGGGGCTCCTACAGCCCAAACGCAAATACCGCTACGGCGTGCAGTTCGATCCTCATATCATAATAACCACTGCGGCGTGCAGCCCGATCCATCCTCAGTCTACAATAATCAGATAAGTTACAAAATAGCTCAATTTACTTATTTCGAGATTCCAGTTCATAATTTATGAAAATACTTTAACTTTTACTTAATTTTTGCAAAAACAGGTGACTTAGCATTTCAATACTGTGATTTCAAAACCGGGACTGAGATCAGTGATTAAACAAGTATAGCTATCACATATATACTATCCCCTAGGGATACTACAGGTCGGACAAGGCCCCAAACAAGGCTTACAACACACAAATATGTCAAACACAGTGTTTTCCATCACTAATAGCATATTATCCATATCCGCGATGGACCAAGTCTCAATCCCCAGTCACAATCAATCCCGCACCTGCCACGGGGTGCGAGCCACGTCCTACTAGCATCACAATGTGCTAAGCCGGGTTTCGAACCCTCAGGCTGCCATATACACAATTTTCTCACCTCTAGCCGGTCGTAGACTCGTCCGCAATGCATTTTCCTTTAGAATTCGCTGCCTCGCGCGTAGAATCTATTCAAACCGCAATAATTATGTCATTTACGGGTCAAAGAAATATAACCCAATTCAATTTGCATGAAAACGCATAAACACGCTAAGTTGGTAAAACCCGACCCCGGTCCCGCTATCCAAAAAGTTCAGAAACTTATACCAACGCGTTCCTCGTCTCGCCACGAGTCCGTGAATATAAAATTTATCAAAATTAGAGTTCGAATGGCCTTTCAAAACTCAAAAATTCGTTTTCAATACCTAGGCCATAATTCTTCATAGTTTCTACCAAATTTCATGAAGATTGATGTTAATTTTACCATAAATTACGTTTTTGAGTCAAGAATCTTACCTCCGATGTTTCCCCGTTGATTTCCCTCTTCAAAGTTATAAAGTTTCTCTCAAAGTGGTGCAAAAATAGAGTAAATAATGAAACCCTCGCGTCTGCCTAGTTTAAAAATTGTTTCTGCCAGGCATTTAAATTTCCTTACGCGATCGTGACTCACGCGATCGCGATGTTCAAATAGCCGGCCTTACCCGATCGCGTATCACAAAATCCCGGACCACACATTTTTCTCCTAGGTGATCACGTAGGTACTCATGCGATCGTGATGCCTACCCTGTTAACTCTACGCGATCGCGACTGGTCTTCTTGTGATCGCATTGGTCTAGCCCCTGACCCTATGCGATCGCGTCCCCAGCCCCACAATCGCGGAGAGCAATTTTCTACTGCATTTTATGAGAGCAACAAGCCTTCTCCTTCGCCCAAAAATGGTTCGTTTGGACCCCCGGATTCATCCCGAGGCCCCTGGGACCCCAACGAAAACCACCAACCTATTCCAAAACACCGTACAAAATTGTTCCAATTATAAAAACACCATCCTAAACATCAAAATCACCATTTTTACACGGATTCAAGCCTAAGTTTCTTCAAAACTTCCGAAACTAACATTCAATCCAAAACCCGATCAAACGATGTCCGAATGACCTGAACAATTGCAGACATGTCCAAAATTATATAACAAAGTTACAGAAATTATCGGAATTGCATTCCGACCCCCGGATCAAAATCTCACCTATCATTCGGATTTCGCCAAAATTCAACCTTAGCCAATTCAAGCCTAAAACTACACCGGACCTCCGAATTCAATTCCGATTGCTCCCCTAAGTCATAAATGACCCCCCGAAACTAGTCGAATCATCAAAATCTGATTCCGAGCACTCTAACTCAATAGTCAACTCCAGGTTGACTTTCCATATTCAAGCTTCCTTCAAAAAGGCTATATGCCTCATTTTCAACCCAAATCACTTATAACTCACCTGATATACTCTAACACTGATATAAAATCATAAAGCATGTAAATGCAAGGTAACAAAGTGGGAATTCTCATAACGACGGGGCGGGTCGTTACATTCTCCCAAACTTAAACAAACGCTCGTCTGTGAGCGGGTTAAGAAACATACCTAAAGTATCAAATAAGTGTGAATATCTGCTCCACATCTCCTGCTCGGTCTCCCAAGTTGCTTCCTCTATGGGACGACCTCTCCACTGCACTTTCACTAAAGCTATGTCCTTGAATCTCAGCTTACGAACCTGTCGACCCAAAATGGCTACTGGCTCCACATCATAGGTCAAGTCCTCATCTAACTGTATCATGCTGAAGTCTAACACATGTGAAGGTCTCCAACATATTTCCGGAGCATAGATACATGGAATACCGGGTGAACTCCCGACAAACTAGGTGGCAAAGCAAGCATATAGGCCACCTCCCCAACTTTCCTAAGCACCTCAAATGGTCCAATGAACCTTGGGATCAACTTCCCTTTCTTTCCAAACCTCATAACGCCCTTCATAGGCAAAACCTTCAGCAACACCTTCTCACCCACTGAAGACGACACATCTCAGACCTTCCGGTCCGCATAACTCTTCTGACGCGACTGAGCTGTGCGAAGTCTCTCCTGAATCACCTTTACCTTGTCTAAGGCGTCCTGAACTAACTCTGTCCCCAACAAACTAGCCTCGTCGGGCTCAAACCAACCGACTGGAGACCTACACTACCTCTCATATAAAGCTTCATACGGTGCCATCTGAATGCTGAATTGATAGCTATTATTACAAGCAAAATCTGTAAGGGGAAAGTAATCAGCCCACGAACCACTGAAATCAATGACATAAGCACGCAACATGTCCTCCAGTATCTGAATAGTACGATCAGACTGCCCATCCGTCTGTGGATGAAATGTTGTGCTCAGCTCTACCTGTGAGCCCAACTCTCACTGGAATGTCCTCCAGAACTGAGAAGTGAACTGGGTACCTCTGTCTGATATAATAGAAATGGGAACAACATGCAATCTCACAATCTCACGGATGAATATCTCTGCCAACCGCTCCGAGGAGTATGTAGTACACACCGGGATGAAGTGAGCTGACTTGGTCAGCCTATCCACGACAACCCAAACTGAATCAAACTTCCTCGCTGTCCGTGGGAGTCCACTAACAAAATCCATAGTGATCCTTTCCCACTTCCACTCAGGAATATCAATGCACTGGAACACACTACCAGGTCTCTGATGCTCATACTTGACCTACTGACAGTTTAGACACCGTGCCACATGATTCACAATATCTTTCTTCATCTTCCTCCACTAGTAATGCTGTCTCAAATCCTGATACATCTTCGCGGCACCTTGATGATTAGAATACCGCGAGCTGTGGGCCTCCTCCAATATCAACTCACAAAGGCCATCAATACTGGGCACGCATATCCGGCCCTGCATCCGCAACACACCATCACTATCAATAGTGACATCTCTGGCATCATCGTGCTGAACCCTGTCCTTAAGGACAAGTAAGTGTGGGTCATCATACTGACTCTCCCGAATACAATCATATAAAGAAGAACGAGCTGCTACACAAGCCATAACCCGACTGGGTTCAGAAATATCCAGCCTCACCATCTGATTAGCTAACGCCTGAACATCAACCGCAAGGGGTCTCTCCCCAACAGGAATATACGCCAAGCTGCCCATACTAATAGCCTTCCGGTTCAACACATCAGCCACTACATTGGCTTTCCTAAGATGGTACAAAATAGTAATATCATAGTCTTTAAGCAATTCAAGCCATCTCTGCTGCCTCAAATTGAGATCTTTCTGCTTAAACAAATGCTGATGGCTGCGGTGGTCTGTATATACATCACAAGATACACCATACAGGTAATGCCTCCAAATTTTCAGGGCATGAACAATAGCAGCTAACTCTAGATCATGAACAGGGTAGTTTTTCTCATAGGGCTTCAGTTGACGGGAAGCATATGCAATAACTCTACCCTCCTGCATCAACACACAACTGATCCCAACTCTGGAATCATCACAATATACCGTATAAGACCCCGAAGCTGATGGCAACACAAGTACTAGAGTTGTGGTCAAAGCCTCCTTGAGCTTCTGAAAGCTCTCCTCACATTTATCAGACCACTCAAATGGAGCATTCTTCTGTGTCAACTTAGTCAACGGTGAAGCAATAGATGAGAAACCCTAAACAAACCGACGATAATAGCCTACCAAGCCGAGAAAACTCCGAATCTCTGTAGCTGAGGAAGGTCTGGGCCAATTCTGCACTGCCTCGACCTTCTGTGGATCAACCCGAATACCATCACTGGTCACTACATGTCCCAGAAAGGTCACAGTATCAAGCCATAACTCACACTTAGTGAATTTTGCATAAAACTTCTCTTCTCTCAACCTCTGCAATACCACCCTCAGGTGATATGCATGCTCCTCCTGGCTACGTGAATACACTAGAATATCATCAATAAAAACAATCACAAAAGAATCAAGGTACGGCCGAAATACACTGTTCATCAAGTGCTTGAATGCAGTTGGGGCATTAGTCAGCTCGAAAGACATCACCAGGAACTTGTAGTGCCTATATCACATTCTGAACGCTATCTTCATAATATCTGAGTCCCTGATCTTCAGCTGATGATAGCCCGATCGAAGGTCAATCTTAGAGAATACACTAGCTTCCTGTAGCTGATCAAACAAGTCCTCAATACGAGGTAATGTGTACTTATTCTTCATTGTTACCTTGTTCAGCTGCCTGTAGTCAATGCACATTCTCATTGTTCCATCCTTCTTCTTCAAGTACAATACTGGTGCACCCCAAGGTGACACACTCGGGCGAATGAAACCCTTATCTAAGAGTTCCTGAAGCTGCTCTTTCAATTCTTTCAACTCCGCTGGTGCCATGCGATAGGGAGGAATAAAAATGGGCTAAGTGCCCGTCACTAATTCAATACCAAAGTCAATATCCTTGTCAAGCGACATGCCCAGCAGGTCTGCTAGAAATACATTCGGAAACTCCCTCACAATAGGGACTGAATCAAGACTGGGTGTCTCAGCCTCGACATCGCTAATGAAGGCCAAATAAGATAAACGACCCTTCCCAATCATTCGTTACGCCTTTATATAAGAAATCACTCTGTCGGACACATAATCAGTCAAGCCACGCGACTCGATCCTCAGATTACCTGGAATAGCTAGAGTGACTGTCTTGGCATGACAGTCCAGAATCGCATGGTAAGGAGATAGGCATTCCATGCCTAGGATCACATCAAAATCTACCATTCCCAATAGCAATAAATCAACCCGAGTCTTCAAACCCCCAATAGTAATAAGACAGGATCGATATACCTAATCCACAACAACAGTATCCCCCACCAGGGTAGACACATGTACGGGCAAAGCAAGAGTACCACGGGTCATACCCAAATGAAGTGCAAAATAAGAAGAGAAACATAGGAATAGGTGGATCCGGGATCAAATAATACAGAAGCATCCCTGTGGCAGACTGAGATAATATTTCAAATGACAGCATCTGAGGCACTAGCGTCCTTCCTATCCGGAAGAGCATAGAACCGAGTCTGGCCTCCGCCAGTACAATCCTCACCCCTAGAGCAAACTTTGGCTACCTGGTTGCCAGTCCTAGCTGACTGTGTTGGCGCTAAAGAAACAGGAGTAGAAGACGAGGGCTGATCCCTCTGCTGAGACCGGCGACGAAGCCACTGAGGACACTCTCTCTTGATATGGCCCAAGTCTCCGCACTCAAAAATATAGCCCGAAGATGGATGAAGGGGCAGCTGAGGACCCGTCGCTGCAGATGAATCCTCTGCTGAGGAAACAGGAGCAGAGCTCTGGGCTGAAAGAGCAATCAATGCAAGCTGACTCTGCTGACGACCCTCCTAACCCTGATGACCCTAATGGCCCTGACGGCTACGATTTGATAAAACTCCACAGGACTTTGCACGTCCAGACTGATGAGATCTGAAAGAACGACCCCTGCTATGCTGAGGCTGGCCCCTAGACGGAGCACCACTGTAACTGCCAGTACCACGAGGCCGCTTAGCCTCTCTCTCCTCACGCTCTCTGCGGCGATTTATCTCAATATGACGGGCAGCATCAACCACCTCCTCAAAGGTAACTACCGAAGCTCTGTCTCTGGTCATCAATATACGGATGGGATAGATAAGACCATCTATAAATCTTCTGATCCTCTCTCTGTCCGTAGGAACCATCCACATGGCATGACGGGCTAGCTGTGTGAATCTCATCTCATACTGAGTAACCGTCATATCCCCCTATTTCAGCCACTTAAACTGATGACGCAACTCCTCCATCTCTGACTGAGGCACATACTTCTACAAAAATACCGTGGCGAACTACTACCAAGTTAGGGGTGCTGCCCCAGCGGGCCTACGCCTCTCAAAATCCTCCCACCACTGAAATGATGCACCTATGAACCGAAAAGTGGTGAAAGCAACACCGCTGGACTCCAGAATAATCGCAGTGCGAAGCATACGCTGACATTCCCTGGGCGTCCTCGCCCACAGCACCACTGAATGTCGGAGGCTGTAGCCTCTCAAACCTCTCTAGACGATGCTGCTCATCATCAGGCATAACTGGAACCACATGAGCAGGAGCTGGTACAATGGGTGCAACTGGGTAAACTGGAGCTACCCCAGGTACCTGAATACCCTGTACTACCGACTCGGGTGTGCGAGCCACGAGGGTTGATTCCCCTCCCCCCCTGCCTGTGAAGAAGACGCTGTAGTAGAGGCTGGAACTACCTGAGCCAAGCTAGTGCATACTGAAAGAATCTGAGCCAAACTCTCCTGAAGACCTGGTTTCATAATGGGAACTACCGGTGCCTGAACCTGAGCTGTCGAAGCGTCTGCAGGTGGGACCTGATCCTGAACCTAGGCTACCGGTGCTGGAATCTGACCCTGAGTCTGGTCTGCTAGTGGATCAGCATGTGCTGGTACTGCTGCCCTACCGCTACCATGACCACGGCCTCTGGGTGCCAATGGTGGTCATCCGCCATGTTCGCTAAACGTGTTCTCGCGATCTGCGAGATAATAAAATATGGAAAAGTGTAGTTTCACGATAACACAAACCGCAGGATATGAATCCAAGAAAAGTGAGGTTTTTCCCAAAGTTCTGTAGCCTTCCTAGGATAGATACGGACGTCTACATACCGATCCGCTAAAGACTACTAAACCGGCTCATGACTTGCTAGTCCTAGTAACCTAGGCTCTGATACCAACTTGTCACGACCCAAACCCGATCGTGATGGCGCCCAACAATGAAGCTAGGCCAGCCAGACCAATAATTGTTTATCACAATGAATATCGGTCCCAAATGGACAACTCAAAAGAACATATGAGTCAAAGAACTCCAATAATAATAAAAATGAACAAAGTACTGAGAAGTGCGAAAGCAACTGACACTCCCAAAGGTCCGGAATCACAACTCTAGAGCCTCTAACAAAACCCAACAAAAGTAGAGAATGCTGTATGGAAATACTCAAGTCTGAATATAAAGTAACAACTGAAAAAGGGATGAGAAGCTAGGTTATGCGAACGTCGGCAGCTACCTCAGCAACTCGGTATGACACTGCGAAAGCTGGAAATGCTCGTCTACCTCTCCCGAGTACCTGAATCTGCACACAAAAGGTGCAGGCACTAGGGGTGAGTACTAAGTACTCAGTGAGTAATAAATATATATAAGCAGCTGAAAGTAAGAAATCCACAGAATACCACAATATGAAGCTAAACTATAGTCTGGTCCTCCTACGAACTAGCAACACTAGTACAACATAATTATCACAGATAATTCAACAGATAAAGATGCAATGCAATGCACATAACCGCTACAGCGTGTAGCCCAATCCATTTAATGTCGACGGCGCTCACTGGGGGTGTGTACAGACTCCGGAGGGGCTTCTACAGCCCAAGCGCAAATACTGCTGCGGCGTGCAGCCCGATCCTCATATCATAATAACCGCTGCGGCGTGCAGCCCGATCCATCCTCAGTCCACAATAATCATATAAGTCACAAAACAGCTCAATTTACTTATTTCCAGATTCCAGTTTAATTTATGAAAATACTTTAACTTTTACTTAATTTTTGCAAAAACGGGTGACTTAGCATTTCAATACTGCGATTTCAAAACCAGGACTGAGATCAGTGATTAAGCAAGTATAGTTATCACATATATACTATCCCCTAGGGATACTACAGGTCGGCACAAGGCCCCAAACAAGGCTTACATCCCATAAATATGTCAAACACAGTATTTTTCCATCACCAATAGCATATTATCCATATCCGGGATGGACAAAGTCTCAATCCTCAGTCACAATAAATCCCGCACCTTCCACGGGGTGCGAGCCACGCCCTACTAGCGTCTCAATGTGCTAAGCCGGGGTTTCGAACCCTCAGGCTGCCATATACACAAACTACTCACCTCTAGTCGGTCGTAGACTCGTCCGCAATGCCTTTTCCTTTAGAATTTGCTGCCTCACACGCAGAATCTATTCAAACCACAATAATTATGTCATTTACGGGTCAAAGAAACATAACCCAATTCAATTTACATGAAAATGCATAAACACGCTAAGTTGGTAAAACCCGACCCCGGGCTCGCTGTCCGAAAAATTAAGAAACTTATACCAACGCGATCCTCGTCTCGCCATGAGTCCGTGCGTATAAAATTTATCGAAATCGGAGTTCGAATGGTCTTTCAAAACTCAAAAATTTGTTTTCAATACCTAGGCTATAATTCTTCACAGTTTCTACCCAATTTCATGAAGATTGATGTTAATTCTACCATAAAATTACGTTTTTGAATCAAGAATCTTACCTACGATGTTTTCCCGTTGATTTCCCTCTTCAAAGCTATAAATTTTCTCTCAAAGTGGTGCAAAAACGGAGTAAATAATGAAACTGTCGCGTCTGCCTGGTTTAAAAACCGTTTCTTCCAGGCATTTAAATTGCCTTACCCGATCGCGACTCGCCCCACGCGATCCCGATGTTCAAATAGCCGGCCTCACGCGATTGTGTCGCTCTTCATGCGATCGCGTATCACAAAATCTCGGACCACACATTTTTTTCCTACGCGATCGCGTAGGTACCCATGCGATCGCGTAGGTACTCATGCGATCGCTATGCCTATCCTGTTAACTCTACGCGATCGCGACTGGTCTTCCTATGATCATATTGGTCTATACCCCTAACCTTACACGATCGCGTCCCCAACCCCGCGATCGCGGAGAGCAATTTCCTGCTGCATTTTATGACAGCAACCAGCCTTTTCCTTTGCCCAAAAATGGTCCATTTGGACCCCCGGATTCATCCCGATGCCCTCGGGACCCCGACGAAAACCACCAAACTATTCCAAAACACGATAAAAATTTGTTCCGATAATAAAAACACCATCCTAAACATCAAAATCACCATTTTCACACGGATTCAAGCCTAAGTTTCTTCAAAACTTCCGAAACTAACATTCAATCCAAAACCCAATCAAACGACGTCCGAATGACCTGAAAATTTGCAGACATATCCAAAATTACATAACGAAGCTACAGGAATTGTCGGAATTCCATTCCGACCCCCGGATCAAAATCTCACCTACCATTCAGATTTCACCAAAATTCAACCTTAGCCAATTCAAGCCTAAAACAACACCGGACCTCCGAATTCAATTCTGATTGCTCCCCTAAGTCATAAATGATCCCCCAAAACTAGTCGAATCATCATAATCCAATTCTGAGCAGTTTAACTCA
The DNA here is from genome assembly GCA_032618575.1 of Nicotiana noctiflora. NCBI lineage: Eukaryota > Viridiplantae > Streptophyta > Magnoliopsida > Solanales > Solanaceae > Nicotiana > Nicotiana noctiflora. The sequence continues at coordinate 33,022 of JASVEL010009386.1, forward strand.
ATAGTCAACTCTGAGTTGACTTTTCATATTCAAGCTTCCTTCAAAGAGGCTATATGCCTCATTTTCAACCCAAATCACTTCTAACTCACCCAATAAACTCTAACACTGATATAAAAGCATAAAGCATGTAAATGCAAGGTAATAGGGTGGTAATTCCCATAACGAGGGGCCGGGTCGTTACATTAGTTTAGCTTTATTCTGTTGAAATGATTCCTGCTATAATTTTGTTTCTATTAGCGTAGCTTCTGATATTTTCTAATATCCTTTAATAACATGCTTCACTAGTCTATTTGATAATCCTGTTTATTACACTTGACTAAATATACTCGAGCCTTTTTGGGTTAAATATGAAAATATTCTGAATATATCTCTTTATGTTAATTTGTTATACTATGCCTGAATCTGAGTTGTGAGTTGTTTAATTGAAATTCTACCATATTCAAATTTCTCTCTGAGTTTTGATTAGATGATAAATGATTTCTCATTTGTGGCTATGTGTGCTATATTTGTGATAAATTCCTGCTTTAGATGACAATTAGTCTTATTATGCTTTAGGGGATATTGGTTATAGCTATGTAGATAGGTAATTAGATAATGGGCTAATTATGAAAGTATGTTAATTATGTTAATTGGCTATAAATGAAAATGACATAAAAATGGCTACAATTTAAATAATATAAAGAGTGGTTATTTCTGAAACTGGCTAACTCTGTAATTCCTTAGGCTAAAAAGTGGTTAGTTCTGAAAATGGTCAACTCTGTAATAATAGACTTAAATTTGAAACGGGCTAAGGTTTGAATCTAATTCTAAGTGGCCAGTGTTATAATAAATGACTAATTTTGCAAAGCCAAGTCCAAACACTAGACTGGCTAACTCTGAAAAGGTTAGTTCTTAACAAATAAGCAGGCTAGTCCTGCAATTCAACATAAGTAACAATAATTACCTCTTAAAAGAGGTCAAATTTGAAAAGAAATTAAAGTTCAAATCTGGCTAAGCCTTAAATGACTTATAAATACTGGCCAGTAGTTAAATAAGGAATAAAAGTTGTACACCCTGACCTTAGATAGGTCGGGTAAATACCAATTAATAACAGGGGCATAAAAGGAAGGAAAAATGGCATAATTGTAGATTTAATATAGCCTATAAGGATAAATCAGACATTTAGGCCTAGTATTTGTGCAATAATGCACAAAACAAAGGGTATAATAGACCCAACAAAAAGGTTTAATGGTTAATAACCATAGCAAGTGAGGGAACATTAGTAATTGGCCCCAAATAGAAGCCAATAGATCCCCCTAAAACCTTCCAGGAAAGGCTGGAAGGCATTTTTGAATCTGAAATGAGTACCAAAGTGTAATAAACAAAAGAATTAAGGGGAGGGAATTGGGAATAACTTTTTTAAATTTCCCCCTCAAAATTTCCTCATTCACATCTATAAATAGGCTTTAATTAAGCCTGAATACGGGCTGGATTTTTAGAATTCAGAAATTACGTTCTGAAATTAAGAAAACTATCATATTCTAAAAGTAATTTCTGGGTCTTGGTCGAGCACTATTCTGAGAATCTGCTTGGAATCCTCTATTATCTCATGTTTGCTGGATTTCTACTGGTTTTCTTTAACTGTGCTATTTGATTGCTATTTTGCTGAATTTGGAATCTCTGTTTGGCTGTGTTGATTTCAATTGTGCTTGCTGTGTTGATTCATTTATGCTGCTCTTGCTTTGTTGCTGTGATCAACTGATTATTTCTCTCATTTGCTCCCTTAGACTCATAAGAGTTCTTTTGCTGAATCAGGTACACAACTACCACTCCAATATGTAACTGTAGTCAATTTGAAGAAAATGAATGAATTGAACTGATTTTCGAGAATTGCTTCTGTTATTTATTTTCGTTTTAGCATACAAGTAGATATCATGTAATTCGATAGGAAATGGTTGTATAAGTAGTACATATGAGGCATGAACTGATGCTGGAAAATAATGCAATAGAGTAGTATGTAGATTAGAGTAGTAGTAGTAATCATAATCACCTAGACTTAGCTAAAATAGGTTAATAACTGATAACTCACCTAATTTTGAAAACAGGTTCATAATAGATATATAATCATAACTACACTCTTAATTAGCATGTGATACCAATTCGTTCACTTTAAACAATTTAATGACAATTAAAAAAATGACATAAAACCAGTAGACAAACACGAAGCTAATAATCATGTGATTAATCAAATTGGTTACACGATCAGCCTACTATTAGAATTACAATAGCTTCTGATAATTAGAAGGGTATGAATTATAATTAGTGAATTATTAAGTAATAATCCCATTCATATAGTCAAGTAATATTTTATCGACTTTAGTCAACAATTAATCTGTTTTCAGTAGTTCTAAAAAATAGATAATAAAATAAAAAAGGCAGTCTATTGGTCGAATATGATAAAGTTAAATATTTGAGATTTGGAATTGATATTGTTAATCCCGTACTGTTGTTTCATCTTCATAAATAAATACATTTTTTAATTCATTCTCCTTTTATTTAACTTATGTGTATATAATGAATCTCCTATTCTGTTTCTCCCTTTTCATCTCGTTTGGTTTGGGCCTAACGAATGGCGTAGGCCTGGATCTGATTCGATTCAAAATTGGGTTTCTGAGTGTAGGCTCCAGCATAATCTAGGTTTCTGAAAACCAGATAAAGTTGATTGGTTAAAAGTGAGCCCAATGTCCAGGCCCAGTAATATAAATGATAAGGCCTGGACCTACTTCTAAAATTATAAGGTAATAAAATTGATTAAGGAAAGACCAAATGATAGAAAATATAGTTATTTGTTAGGATTGGACTATAAAAATCGAAAGGGACGAGCCTCGCGTGAAAACAAATAAAACATGGCCCCCATATAAATACGTTAATAATGTGATAGACCCGGGAAGGTTGTTAGTGAATTCCACGACCTTTCCAAAAGAATAACAAGCCGTTAGACGATATAGGTGCGGTTCTAAAATATACTTTCCCTAATACGAGTGCACATCTAATGTGACTCAAATCATAAATCTCGGCGAAGCCGAAACGTGTTAAAAGTCACAGGCGTACTGGTTGCGGCATGACTCGAGATATCTTTTTGCAATGTCGCAATTCATAAATTATTCAAAGTGAAACACGTACACATTGTTTAACAGCATATAGTGAAATCAATTAAAATCAAGAATGACAGTTGAGCGACCGTGCTGAAACCACTAAATCTGGGAGTGCCTAACACATTCTCCCGGGTTAACAGAATTCCTTATCCGTATTTCTTATTGCGCGGACTGTTAAACAGGGTAAACTTTCACGGATTCGGGATTAACTGGTGACTTGGGATACCATTATTTTCCCAAGTGGCGACTCTGAAATTTTTAATAAAATTCCGAACCGATTGTTCTTAAATTGGAAAAACTCCTTCCTCGTTGTTATTATATCCTTTCTTGGGGTATTTATAATTATCGAGGTATACCTTATTCTCTTATTCGGAAAAATCAAAAAAGGTAGTAAAAAAGGAGGTGTGACAAGGCCAGCCGAATCTTAACAACAGAATATACTAGAATAACTAAGCATTTCGAAAAACTTTAAAATTCGATAAAGAAGAAATCAAAATGCGGAAAACACTGAACATAACACTACCCCAAAATCTGCTGTTACTAGCTCACAGACTACTATAGAATACTACAATAAGGTCTGAATGAAAGAAAATACATAAGTCTATTTTGGTACAATGAAAACAAACAGAAATAAGGGATAGGGACTTCGACCTGCGAACGGCGGCTAGGCTACCTCGAGAGTCCCTGGACTGAAGACAACTCCCAGAAATATCCTACTATTGCTGTTGTCCGAAAGCTGCTCCAACGATGTGATCTGTGCAAAAAGCACAGAAGTATAGCGTCAGCACAACCTACCTCATGTGCTGGTGTGTGCCTGGCCTAACCCCGGCAAAGTAGTGACGAGGATAGACATGTCCTACTAAAATCAACCTGTATCTATCTATATATATATATATATATATATATATATATATATATATATATATATATATATATATATATATATATATATATATATATATATATATATATATACATATATATACAACGGAAACAGAAAGAGCAACAGGAATGTATATAAAGATCTACAACCGAAAAGGAAAAATGCTCTGAATAATGAGCACAGATCATCAGTGACAACATTAATCCAAATTCACATTATTGCTTTCATAAGTGGTTGGCGCGCCACACGATCCCATAGTATGTATCATAAGTGGAAGGTGTACCACACAATCCCATTTTATATAAAATAATCGTGTGCCACACGATCTCATTTCATATAATATAAGTGGACGGCATGCCACACGATCTATAATATAAGTGGACGGCGTGCCACACGATCCCATTTCGTATAATATAAGTGGACGGCATGCCACACGATTTCATTTCATATAATATAAGTGGACGGCATGCCACACGATCCCATTTCATATAATATAAGTGGACAGCGCACCATACTATCCCAATAAATATCATGAATAATTCATATAGCCTCTCTCAAGGAGTTCCCCTTTTTGCGGAAAACTCGGCAATATAATGATCTAACCTAATAAGGGTACCACTAGCAACCCAAACATCTCAATGATGGAGAATACATATAACGCTCAGCTGGATAAGGGAGCAACAACAATCATAAACTACACGTCCTGGCAAGGAATTCAACCACATTTCTTTACAATACTTACCATTTTGACTTCATAGAATCACTACCATTTAAGCCAAAAGCTCCAAGGAATTTCACGTTTCATAAATAATTCCTCAACTAACTCATCATGTCTAATTCATCAATTGCTAGGAATAGTTCTCAAAATATACCCAAAAACAAGTATAAACAAGACTCACGGTCATGCTAGACACCGGTGTATAGATACTTGTCACCATGACTATACACCGCACTCGATCATTTAGCAAATAGAACGTAATAATACTCAAATCCTATTCCCCCAAGTCAAGATTGGATCAAACACTTACCTCGGTCAGAAAATAGCAATTAAGTCTCTAGCACCGTCTTTCCTCTAGAATCCGACTCTCAAACAATGGTATCTAATCATTTTTAATTAAATAACATCAATTAGGGCTTTATGACATAATCCCATAGCCTAGAAATGAAATTCCCATCATTCTTCCAAAAATAGCAAAATTTGACACCAGGGCCACACAGTCCAAACTCGAGGCTCGGACCAAATTCCAATCACCCATAACCCCACGAGTTAGAATATATGATTTGTTTCAAAATCTGACCTCAAATTGAGGTTGAATCACCCACAATACCACAAGCCCTAGTTCTACCTATAACCCCCATTTTCTACCTTTAATTCATGACTTAGGGCTAGGATTAATTAAGATTAGGTGAAGAAAGAATAAAGAAATGATGTTAGGAAGACTTACCCAAAGAGTTATGGAGGAATGGGAGCTTGGAACTTGACAATGGAGGGTGGAAGAGAAGAGCCCGTATGAAGTTTTGTGAGAAATCACGTGTTAAGTATTCTGTTTTGGGAGTAAATTCACTGGGCAAAATTTTTGATCTACGCGATCGCGTGAACAGTGATGCGATTACGGAGAGGAAATGCTATGGTCTACGCGATCACGTAGAAGGATTTTGCTAGGATGGTCCGTTTACTCTACGCGATCGCGTGAAATGGTTTGCGATCGCGGAGAGGAAGGTCAGGAAGCTACGCGATCGCGCGAAACGGGATGCGATCGTGTTGAAGAAATGGCAAAGGTAGTGCGATTGCGTGAACGACCTCTGAAACACTCCCGAGCCCTCGAGGCTCCAAACCAAATATGCACACTTACTCAAAAATATCATACGAACTTGCTCGAGCGATCAAATCGCTAAAATAACATCAAAAACAAAGAATCAAACCCCAAAACTCAAGATTTCATTTCAAAGTTCATCAACCTCTAACTTTAGCTATTTAGGTACGAAACACGTCAAACGCCATCCAATTTTGACCAAATTTCACAGGAAGCGCTTAACGCATATTTAAGATCTGTACCGGGCGTCGGAACCAAAATACGAGCCTGATACCTATATTTTCTAACTCATGTTCATTTCCATTTTCCCTTATTAATTTCAGAAAACAATTTAATAGAAAAATTCTTTTATCGGGGTTCTGGACCTCGGATTTCGACTCCGGGCACATGCCCGAGTCCCATATTTTTTCACGGATCTCCTGGGACCGTCACATCAACGATCCGAGCCCGTTTACCAAAAATGTTGACCAAAGTCAACTGTATCAATATAAATATCAAAATTCTTCAAATTTTTCATAGAATTCATATATCTTAAAATAAAAACTTTTCGGCTTCACGCCGGGACTGTGCACGCAAATCAAGGCAACTAAGGGTGAGGTTTCCAAGACCTCAAAAGCATTAAAAAGGGGAGAAATACGGTGATGACCCTTTGGGTCGTCATATTCTCCACCTCTAAAACAACTGTTCGTCCCCGAACGGACAAAATAAAGATGTACCTGAGTCAGGAAATAGATGAGGGTAATGACCCCGCATATCAGACTCGGACTCCCAGGTCGAAGGTTTAGGAGGCTGACCTCTCCACTACACACGTACTGAATGAAAACTCTTCGACCTCAACTGTCGAACCTACCGGTCTAGAAAAGCTACTGGCTCCTCCTCGTAGGACAGATCCTTGTCCAACTAGACAGTAGTGAAATCTAACACGTGGGTAGGATCACCGTGATACCTCCAGAGCATAGACACGTGAAACACTGGATGCATAGCTAACAAGCTAGGTGGCAATGCAAGTCTATAAGCCACTCCTCCCACTCAATCAAGTATCTCAAATGGACCAATATATCTAGGGCTAAGCTTGCCCTTCTTCCCAAATCTCATCACACCTTTCATAGGGATATAAGGAGCAATACTCGCTCACCAACCATAAAAGCCACATCTCAAACCTTGCGATCCGCATAACTATTTTGCCTAGACTGAGCTGAATGCAACCTCTCCTAAATAATCTTGACCTTATCCAAGGCCTTCTGGACTAAATCAGTACCCAATAACCGAGCCTCTCCCGTCTTGAACCATTCGACTGGAGACCGACACTGCCTACCATACAATGCCTCATAAGGTGCCATCTGAATACTGGACTGGTAGTTATTGTTGTAGGTAAACTCTGCTAAAGACAAGAACTGGTCCCAAGATCCTCCAAAATCAATAACACAGGCTCGGAGCATATCCTCCAATATTTGAATAGTCCGAAATGATAGATGTTGGTACCCCATGAAGACGAACAATCTCCCGGATGTAGATCTCAGCTAGTCTCTTTGAAGAATAGGTAGTAGCAACATGATTGAAATGCGCTAACTTAGTCAGCCTATCAATAACGACCCAAATAGTATCAAATCTCTTCTGGGTCACCGGAAGTCCAGTAACGAAGTCCATGGTAATCCGCTCCCACTTCCACTCGGGAAGCTCAATCCTCTGAAACACACCACCAGGTCTCTGATGCTCATACTTGACCTGCTGACAATTTAAACACTGAGCCACAAATGCAACAATGTCTTTCTTCATCCTACATCATCAGTAATGCTATTGCAAGTCCTGATACATCTTTGCGGCGCCCGGGTGAATAGAATATCGAGAACTATAGGCCTCCACTAAGATCAACCCTCGAATTCCATCAACATTGGGCACACATACTCTCCCCTGCAATCTCAAAACACCATCTGCATCCAAAGTCACCTTCGTGGCACCTCCACGATGCACAGTGTCTCTCAAGATACACAAATGAGGATCATCAAACTGTCGGATACGAATCCGCTCCAATAATGAAGAATGAGCGACCGTGCAAGCTAATACTTGGCTAGGCTCTGAAATGTCCAACCTCACTAACCGATTTGCCAAGGCCTAAATATCTAAGGCAGGTGGTCTCTGGCTGACCGAAAGATATGCAAGACTACCCATGATGGCTGACTTCCTGCTTAATGCGTCGGCCACTACATTGGCCTTACCGGGTGGTATAAGATAGTAACATCATAATCCTTCAGTAGCTCCAACCACCTCCGCTGCCTCAAATTCAACTCTTTCTACTTGAATAAGTATTTCAAACTCGTGCGATCCATGTACACCTCACACGTCATACCATATAAATAATGCCTCCAAATCTTCAAGGCATGAACAATGGCTGCCAACTCTAGATCATGGACTGGGTAGTTCCTCTCGTGGATCTTCAGCTGTCTCGAAGCATAAGCAATAATGCCATCCTACATCAATACTGCACCAAGACCAACAAGGGAAGCATCACAATAAACAGTGTAAGGTCCTGAACCTATGGGCAAAACCAATATCGGTGCCGTAGTCAGAGCTGTCTTGAGCTTCTGAAAGCACTCCTCGCACTCATCTGACCACCTGAACTAGGCACCCTTTTGGGTCAACTTGGTCATCAGGGCAACTATAGATGAAAATCCCTCCACAAATCGACGCTAATAACCAGCTAACCCTAAGAAACTATGAATCTCTATCGCTGAAGCTGGTCGAGGCCAATTCTTAACTACCTCAATCTTCTTTGGGTCTACCTGAATACCCTCAACTGATACGACAGGACCCAGAAACGCCATTGAACTCAACCAAAACTCGCATTTTGAAAACTTGGCATACAAATGGCTATCCTTCAGAGTCTGAAGAACCACTCTGAGGTGTTGCTCATGCTCCTCCTGACCGCGGGAGTACACAAGAATATTATCAATGAAGACAATCATGAACGAGTCCAAAAAAGGTCTGAACACTCGGTTCATCAACTCCATAAATGATGTGTTGGTTAACCCAAATGACATGACTAAGAACTCATAATTCCTATACCGAGTGTGGAATGCTATCTTAGGGATATCAGATGCCCTAATCCTCAACTGATGATAACCCGATCTCAAATCTATCTTGGAAAACACCTTTCCACCCTGCAACTGGTCGAACAAATCATCAATCCTCGGCAGTGGATACTTGTTCTTAATTGTTACCTTTTTCAGCTACCGGTAGTCAATACACATCCGCACAAAACCATCATTTTTCTTCACAAATAGAACTAGCGCACCCCGGGGAGAAACACTAGGCCTGGTAAAACCCTTCTCCAATAAATCTTGCAACTGATCCTTTAGCTCTTTCAGCTATGGCCGGGTCCTACGGTACGGTGGGATAGAAATGGGCTGTGTGCGTGGGGCCAGATCAATGCAAAAATCAATATCCCTGTCGGGCGGCATACCCGGCAGGTCTGAAGGAAAAACCTCTGGAAAATCCCGAATAATAGGGACTGAGTCAATAGAAGGAACCTCTATGCTGGAGTCGCGAACATAAGCCAAATAAGCTAGACACCCCTTCTTGACCATGCGTCGAGCCTTAACATAAGAAATAACACTGCGGGTGGCATGTCTTGGAGTCCCTGTCCACTCAAATCAGGGCATATCCGGTAAAGCCAAAGTCACTGTCTTAGCGTGACAATCCAAGATCCAATGATACGGTGACATCCAATCCATCCCCAATATAATATCAAAATCCACCATATCTAGAAGAAATAGGTCAACACGGGTCTCAAGACCCTCAAGCACTACTATACAGGAACGATGGACCCGATCAACAACTATAGGATCACTCACTGGTGTAGATACATATACGGGAATACCCAAGGCATCGCTAGGCATAGGCAGGTGGGGTGAAAAATAAGACGACATGTATGAAAATGTAGACCCAGGGTCAAATAGCAATGAAGCACCCCTGTCACAGACCAGAATAGTACCTGTAATAACGGCATCGGAAGACTTAGCCTCTGGCCTAGGTGGCAAAGCATAAAAATGGGGCTAGGCCCACCCCCTGAACTGCATCTCTAGGACGATCAACCACTGGTTGACCTCTGCCTCTACCAGTCCAAGCTCCTGCTCTTTAGTCCCTACCTCCACCTCTAGGATCTCTACCGCCACCCCTAGCTGGCTGGGCGGGGTGTGAATCACCTGCTACCTGAATCATAGGGTGAAGACCCTGCTGCTGAGAACTTCCCGAAGCTCGAGGGCAATACCTGGCAATATGCCTCGGGTCACCACAAGTGTAACAAGTCCACTGCTGTAGAAAATAATGGAGTGGGGGACTAATAGGCTACTGATTTGATTGATACTACTGGGGACCACCACTGCCCGAACAACCATGAGAAGTCTCAAGAGCTGACGAAAGAGCCTCAGTACCTGACCCCTACCATAAGAATCCCTACCTCCAGATGAGGTACCACTGAATTTACCAGAATAAAGAGGTCTCTTATCTGACATCTGACTACCTCCCCGTGCGAGGGCCATCTCAAATCAGCGGGCCGCATCGGCCGCCTTCTGGAAGGAAATATCACTACCAACGCCCATGGCCATCTATAGGCGAATCGGATGTATCAATCCATCAATGAACCTCCGGACCCTCTCCCGCTCGGTAGGGAGTATCACAATCGCATGGCGTGCCAAGTCAATAAATCTAGTCTCGTACTAAGTAAGTGTCATGGTGCCCTGCTGAAGGTGCTCAAACTGCCTGCAAAGTATTTCCCGCTGAGTGACGGGGAGAAACTTATCCAAGAATAACTCAGTGAACTGATCCCATGTCAAAGCTAGACACTCTGCTGGTCTAGATAGACAAAAATCTCTCCACCAAGTCTTGGCAGATCATGTAAGCCTAATGGTGCAAAAATCGACCCCATTGGTCTCCACTATGCCCAGGGTCCTAAGAATCTCATGGCAACTGAATAGGAAATCCTAGGGATCCTCGGATAAAGCACCGCTGAAGGTGGTGGTGAATAGATTGGAGAACCGATTAAGTCTCCACAAAGCATCAAAGTCATTGCTCCTTCATCACCGGCCTGAGCTGGAATACCTGGCTGGACTGCCACAGCTAGCTGAATCACTGGGCCTTGGGCCTGAGGAGCTGCCTGCTCCAGAGTACGTGTAACAGGAGTCTGAACCCCTCCTCCAGCCTGAGAAGTGGCTGGTGTCACACCTCTTTTTGGCGCTACCGCACCCC